>JAVTVY010003780.1:0-39461 GCA_036873755.1 Hanleya hanleyi | reverse complement strand
CTAATTTCGCTTCAGCCGGTGCTAGGGGCCGTGTGGATATTTTATAATCTCCACATGAACCGCTACAATAAATGCGTGGTTGAGATACTAAGGCTACATCCGAGAATGGTGTTTGGTGCTAAGGGAAGCTTTCCTGTTGAGTCATATGGTTGCTTTTTAGTCGCCAGACATCGTCAGGTGGGCCTCTTGCTTAAATCGCTCCAATTTCAATCTTTCTACTTTCTAGTTTGAGAGATGAATAGCTGATTTTTTCTGGAAGACTGAAATTACGTCGGGATAGCTAAAAGAGCTATATGGTCAGAGAAGGGACTCTAAAACCAAGAAGAAATCAAAAGGGCATTTAACAAGCAATGGGGACCGGGAACATGCAACATACAATTTACATGTTATACCACTGGTCTATATTGAATGGCCACAGTTTTGGTCGAATGCTCATGGGCCTTTGTCAGAATGGCTGTGGGATTACCAAGGGCGAAGATAGGGTCCCGCAATCTTTTTTTTAGTCAATAGGATGTCAGACATTTTCAGGTTAGCTAAAGGGATCTGAGAGTGAACAGACACAGAACTTCAGGATCGGAAAAGGGATCGGAAAGTGCATTTAACGCCCATTGAGGGACAGGAACATAAAATCAACATTAAAATAACCCGTGTACTTCTATCCATCACCACTGACATGTTTGGGAGTGATAAGGGCGATTTCAGGTTCAGAGGCAGATTGGTAGGGTGGGGGGGTGCAAAGACCATTACATGTGTACATGTATGTGCATGGTTCAGCACCGGTGCATTACTCTAATTATATGCCGGTTGTGCATGTACACTGTAAGAATACGAAGCTGCGCATCTGAAAACCCCTCGGCTTTGGGCGCCAGCCATTCATAATGTATTCAATTTAAAACAAGACTTCAGGAACACCAAGCAGTCAAGTAACAAATATATAGATTATGAAAAATTTTGCCATTAGAAATGGCCTCAAACGTTTCCGTCCAATCAGAGAAACCGGTATTCATTACATAAGTCTGTTGATGCATCGACGATGTATACCAAATTTTACATCAAACATTTGAAAATTATCTGAGATAGAGATCCCTAATGATTTCGCATAAATTAAAAATGGCCGCCCATCCTTCCCACCACTCAGAGAAACTGATGTGGTTATTCATTGCAAGTCTCTTGATACATAGATTCTGTATACCAAGTTTCATATAGAACACTGAAATGGTATCAAAGATAAACATCATTAAAGATTTTGCATAAATTAAAGATGGCCACCAAGGTTTCCGCCCAAGCAGAAAAACCAGAACTGTCTATTGATACATCATGATGTATACCAAATTTTACATTGAGCACTTGAACCGTATCAGAGATATAGATCATTAATGATTTCGCATAAATTAAAGATGGCCGCCCATCCTTCCCGCCACTAGAGGAACCGATGTGGTTATTCATTGCAAGTCTCTTGATACATCGATGCTGGATACCAAGTTTCATATAGAACACTGAAATGGTATCAAAGATATATATCATTGAAGATTTTGTATAAATTAAAGATGGCCGCCAAGGTTCCGCCCAATCAGAAACGCCAGAACTGTCATTTATCGTAAGTCTATTGATGCTTCGATGATATATACCAAATTTTACATCGAGCACTCGGACAGTATCAGAGATAGAGATCATTAATGATTTTGCATAAATTAAAGATGGCCGCCCATCCTTCCCGCCACTCAGAGGAACTGATGTGGTTATACATTGCAGATCTCTTGATACATCGATGCCGTATACCAAGTTTCGTATAGAACACTTGAATGGTATCAGAGATATATATCATTGAAGATTTTGCATAAATTAAAGATGGCCGCCAAGGTTTTCACCCAATCAGGGAAACTGGTTTGGTCATTCCTTTGAAGTTTCTTGATGCATCGATGATCTATACCAAGTTTCACACTGAACAGAGAAATGGTACCTAAGATACACAAGATTAATGATTTCGCATAAATTAAATATTGCCGCCAAAGTTTCGAACCAATCAGGTCCAGATTCAATAGGGTTCTGGGTCATGAGCATATGGATGTGCAGTGCAAGTTTGGGGTGCCTAGGGTAAGTCATTCTAAAGATATCTTGGTAACAAGAAAGCTGTGATGGTTTCGCATAAATTAAAGATGGCCGCCAAAGTTTCGAACCAATCAGGTCCAGATTCAATAGGGTTCTGGGTCACAAGCATACGGATGTGCACTGCAAGTTTGGTGTGCCTAGGGTAAGTCGTTCTGAAGATATCTTGGTAACGAGAAAGGTGTGACGGACAGACGGACGGACGGACAGACGGACAGACGTACATGACGACGACAATACCCTTCGGCCAAATTTTGGCCGAGGGGTAAAAATGATACTGAAAGGTGAGGAGCCTGTGTTCAATTGTTATTGGTGAATTCAGATCCAGCCCCTCCCCCCTTTTCCCAATTAACTTTTCTCTGGGGCTCGCAACTGATTAAAGCTAGCACTTTGTGTCTTTATAACAAATCAAATTAGGGGCATTTTATGCTCGGAAAAGAGCATCATGGGTAAATTCAGATTTGACGAAATGGTGGTGTACCTTGAAAATTTTGTTTTTGGAGTATTTTCTTCAAAGTTGATGATTAATTACTAATTCGCAAGGTAATTTAGGCAAAGAAAATTGCACTGGTAAAAAGTTTGAATGAAAGTACTCAAAGTACTGATGTCTGGATCGCCAGTAAGGGATTTAAAGTTTCAAAACGTTTCAGCTGGCATGTTTCAGTCGATAGCAGATGTATGGATAAATGTGGAGATTTTCTCCAATTTGTGGGCGAGTCTGTTTGGGAAATCACAACTGGAACACAGTTTAGTCTTCAAGGAAGTGAATTTGTGAAGGCGGTTCATTTAGAAATATGCTAGGTCTTCATGGTAGCAAGAAACTATCTACAGTAATATGGTTAAAAGTGGATCGTCTGCGTCAATGTCTTCTACCAGTTTTTGCGAGCAGATTTTCATATTTCATGCAATTTTATTGTGACAAAGCGACAAATATGCGAGGAGACTGGATAGTTTTATTAATGTGTTTTTATTTGTGTAGCACAGATATTTGCAAGAGCTGCATGAGTTTGTTAAGTCCCCATTACTTATATGCCTGCATAGTACATTTGTTTGTTGACAACGTGCGAAAATTCCTGTTGTTGTTGCTGTACGATCATTGCGTATATAATTTAGTTTGAAAAAGTTTGAACACCACCAACAACAAAACTTTTCGAAAGCGGTACCTGACAAATTATGTTGTTTCCACTTTCGAAAAGTTTTGTTGTTGTTCAAACTTTTTGAAACTAAATTATATTCGGAGAGCAGAGTCCCCCGGAATACATAAATTTGCAGTGGACAGGATCCGGTCAAGTTCACAAGACGAGAAAAATGTAAATACTATTGTTGTTGCTTCGACACATATCTCCTCTGGAAATATATTCCATGCAGTATGCGTACACATTAAAATAGTAATGAACGCCGACTTCACGGGAAAGAACGTACGAGTGTTGAAAACTGGTGTCTTCATAATCCCAGAACCTGAACCTGTCAAGTGCGACAGTCGGATCAAGGAACAAGATTTGCAACGTATGATCGTACAGCAACATTAACAGGGATTTTCGCACAAATTGTCTCTCCAACGCTATCGTTGTCAACAAACAAATTACGAACTATAAACACCAGCCATATATATTATAAGTAATCTGACTTACCGCAAACTCAGACAGATGCAAAAAGCGCACAGACTGCAAACACGAGGTGGGCAGCTTACCATATTACCAGGTCATCGATTTACATTTACAACAGTCTACGGTGACAGCACAGTGCTGGCATGAGTTATCGCCTGGTGGGCGCTGAGAACCGGGTTTGGGCCGATCGCCCGGAACCAAAGAACAAAAAAATAGTCCACGGATTTAAGCAATCCCTGGGCAAAGAAATGAATATGAAATACACTCAAATTCAGATTTCGTTTTATTTCTAGTTCACATGAAACGATTACGACTGTTTTTTTCTTCATTTTCTGGTTAATACCCTGATATAAGACTCAACACAGTGAAAATCACTGGCGGAGTGATACAGGTTAACCCAGGGTCATCATATTATAGTGCACGTACACATTTGCATAAATTTCGTGAGTGGCAGCATAGTCTGGTCGACACCGCTACGCGGTGGCGATCCAGACAAAAATCGATCCGAAAAATGAAGTTTGTTACATTTTCTGGTATGACTGGTATGACTATAGTGTGGCAAGTTTTAGCTTCCTAGCCTCAAGGATACTGAAAATAATGAAGATATTGGTAAGCTATCTATTTTTTAATTGGTAATATTTCCCCTTAACCCTACCTGGCCTGGAGGGGGGGGGGGACATTATGCCCCCCCCCCCATCAAACTTTCTGCGCTATCTCCGGAACGACAAAAAACAGAGAGCCGAAACCCCGTGACTTTATAGTTTATCATATTGTGGTCATTTTGAGCCCATTTGCATAACCCCCGAGCAGAGGATCATGGGTAAATTCAAGATGGCGGCCACGTGGGGTACCAGAAAATTGATGTTTTTGTCATATTCCTTCAAAATTTCTGCTTTTCCGCGATGAAAAGTGGGCGAAAACTATTTTATTTCACATCACATTAATATTTACTAATTTATCATGCAGTTTTGCGGAGAAATTGCATAAATAAAAAATTCGGAAAATCTGACCGAAAAATCGACCAAAAAATGCGGTTTTTGAAAAATGACGCAATGTGACGTCATCAGAGCGGCCATCTTGGATATATTTTTTTACGTTTTCTAGTAGAGCTTGACCCAGGGGTATAGTGTGGTAAGTTTCAGCCTCCTAGCTCAAGGGGCAAGAGAATGGCCCCCAGGCCACGACAGGTCCCAAAAAGCCCAGGCCAGATAGGGTTAAATGCCCTTTTGGGGGCCAGAGGGCGTCACATGATCCAAAGTGATGGGCACCCCTTCTGATATTGTTCTGTTTGCCTCAGGTGATGGGTGTGCCAAGTTTGGTGCTTTGGTCCAGCGTGTCACGATCTTTTTGCTAAGCCATAATTGGTAACGTGATATCTTGATATACACTTTAAGATAAGAATCAGAGATTGCTCAATTGTATGCCCCCCCTTCCGCTTTAATCCGACACTGCACCGCCATTGTTCTGTTCTGTATTGGTCGGTGGAGGCCTAATTTGGATAATTATAAAAATTCTGTTTCAGTCATTTTTATCGGCATGCCTCGCAATACATATTCCAAGTAACGACCAACAAGTAATAATACAATGTTTTGATGCAAGATGGTGGCCGGGGCTTTCGCCAAATCCGAAAATGTGACCTGGTTATGAGACCTACATTCCTTGGGAGTATATTGCGGTGAAATTATGAAGCGATCAGTGAACTTTGAATTTTGCACCCAATTCACTCTTTTTGGGGCAATTTCATACTTCAGGACCTATGTGGTCTGCTTTGGAATGTAGAATAACAATTGTATAGCCATTTTCCCAGTCCAAATCGGTTATGGACTGAGATCCAGCCTGAACAAAATACATATACCCCATTCACTTAGGTTTGATGAACAAAGGGCCAGAACTTTTGAAAATATAACCGAAAGCAGAGAAACTTCACGCTGCACAACTATGGGACATTGACCACATATCATGCAAATTCTTTACTTGTCCATACAGAATTAACCAAGACCCAGCCCAGACAAGTCCCAATTCACAAAGATTTCAAGAACAAAGGGCCATAACTCCTGAAAATATACGCGAAACGTGGAGAAACTTCACGCTGCACAACTACAGGGCACTGACCACATATCCTGCAAATTCCATACTTGTCCATACAATATTAACCGAGATCCAGCCCGGACAAATCCCAATTCACAAAGACTTGAAGAATAAAGGGCCATAACTCTTGAAAATATATGCAAAACGTGGAGAAACTTCAAGCTGCAAAACTATAGGGCACTGACCACATATCCTGCAAATTTCAAAGTTGTCCATACAATATTAACCAAGATCCAGCCCGGACAAGTCCCAATTCACGGAGATTTCAGGAACAAAGAGCCATAACTATTGAAAATATAAGCAAAATGGGGAGAAACTTTACGCTGCACAACTGTGGGGCACTGACCACATATCCTGCAAATTTCATACTTGTCCATACAATATTAACCAAGATCCAGCCCGGACAAATCCCATTCACAGAGATTTCAGAAAAGCAAGGCATGAATTTACCATAAAACTTTACCAGACCATCGGGCTGGTATATTTCATTATACAAAGGTGAAATAGCTGGCTAGCTAGCTCTAGAACTATATTCAACCAGACAAGTTCTAAATTCACCAGCCACGGGCTGCCGGGCTTGTGGCAATTTCGAGCCCTGAAAAGGGGCCATAACTCTTGAAAATTATACCGGAACTTGGAAAAAACTCTATGCTGCACAACTACGAGGCACTGGCCACATTCCATGCAAGTTTCAATCCTGTCCATCAAATATTAACCGAGATATCACGAGGACAAGAAATTCGGATGGACAGACGGACGGACGGACAGATGGACGGATGGACAGACAGATGGACAAAGCGATCGCTATATGTCACAGCGACCTTGACCTTCGACCTTGACCTACATTTTGGTAGGTGGCACATCATGTCCCTCTAATGTATCGACTGACACAAAAAATGTTATTGTTAATAATTTCCTGATTTTGGGCTCACAGTGACCTTCGACCTTGACCTATTTTTGGGTATGCGACAGTTCATTTCCCCCTACTGAATCCACTCACAAAAACTTAGAAATTTTCAATGATTTCCGGATTTTTCTGTCACACTGACCTTTGACTTCTGACCTTGACCTACATTTGGTATGCAAGACATCGTTCCCTCCTAGAGCATCCACTCACCAAAAATTAAAACTGATTTCAATGATTTCCTGATTTTAGGCAATAGTGACCTTTGAACTCTGACCTCGACCTTCATTTTGGTATGCGACACATCATCTCCCCGTAGGGTATCCACTCACCAAAAATTAGAACTGTAGATGGAAAACTGTCCCAGATATAGACCAGACACGAGGGACGGAGAGACGGACAGACAGATGGACGGAAACCGCCATCACATAATACATAATACCGCCTTTTGGCGGGCGTATAAAAATACCATAACGACATACAGAGAATTTACATTGGCGAAAATGCCCACATTCTTGACCCTCGATTTGGGGCTCCATATGGATAATTTTAACTGTTGTAATTAATATATGGCCGACGGCCATTTCTGTATTTTTATTTATCGCGCACCATCCTTTTAATGAAAATGATGTCCAATAGTGCGCGAAGGTAAAGGTAAGTGCGCGGTAATTATGTTTGTAAATCACCATAGACAAGTATGCGTTGTCGGCATAGCGGTGAGAGAATTGAGACACTATGAATCTTTAACTACATGTATGTCACAGTGTCAGTGTTGGGGAAAGCCGACTAGACCCTTCCTCATACAGAGGGCGTTCAACGCTCCTGACTCTACATGGGCGTCCTAGGTCAGATCGAGTTTCTGTCAGAATTAGTGTGATACCTCTCACAAGATGATCTGCCATTAATCTGCAGGGATATCTGCATCACCTGCTGCGTTATAACAGCTGGTTTCATTCAGTTCTTGCACTAATTTCAATTCCGAACGTTTCTGATGATCATTGGGAAATTGTACACACTCTTACGGGATCACAAAAACAGTAGGAGACATGAAATGTACATTAAAGCAATCCTTGAGGTGTGTATTATTCAATAGGATATATTTGCAGGAACATCGGGAAACGACAACTCTCAAAACTTCAAAAGACCGCCAGCTGTCATTTTCCATACCTGCTTCGTTCGCCTCAACCTCTCCGCAACGTGGTTACATTGTATCCCAGAATGCACTTTCCTCTCTCAGAGGGCTGTTTCCCCTCCCACCGTGAGATATCGAATTCAAATTTTCCACAAATACACAGTAAGATACATACTTTTCAGCCCATCTGTTGGCATAGAGATCGAATTTAGCGCTTTCATTTCACACAGTTCGGAAATTATGTGTCAGACCATGCTTCTTTTCCAAACAAGGTGACCCATCACATCTCAATAATATTCATACGCCCAAATAGGCATGTCGAAAATACCATCAATAACATGTATAACTATAAACATAAAAGAAGCATCATAGTTGAGTGAAATATGGTGATATTTATCATCCAACATATTTATTTCATTGTAGAAAATAATTTCTGTCAACCTCTCTGGAGATCTACTTTTCGAGCCGCCTGCTTCTCGAGAAATCGCGCGAGATTCGATATTTTGGTGAACCTGATGAAAAACAGATCATTCGTCTAATTACATAAAATTTAGACAACATGATGGTAATATAGTAAATTTTGGTGAGTAGCCCTTTCAGCTGAATGGTTCTGCATTCCGATCGCATGTTCTGAAAACTGTGTTTGTCGATGAGAATGGGTGAGCATAAACAGAGCAGAGCGTAGCTGAATGTCATTAACCCTCTGCACAACGTGCCAACAACAACAACATGAAACAACAACAACACACTGAATGACTGTCTCATTCAGATGACTTTGATTGACAGGTGTTCAGTTTTTTGCGAAGGGTTAATGCATCGAGGCCAGAAAAAGTCCACCTGAGTAGGAAGAAATGTGAATTGCCATTTTTCCGAACAATTCAGTTTGCTTGACCACGTGTACGCTCATACTATTCAGCTTGTATCACTGACGTCACTACTCTCCTTTTTCCCCCCGCTGATTCACATCGCCAAGTTCGCGCCTCTTGGCCATAAGGGGGCGCTTTATCTGATTACCCAATCGCCGTGCCGTAATAGCTCGGGGATAACCAGATTCCTCATACTAACCACGATTGGCTAACTACCTCACGTGAGGGAGGAAATTTGGCTTAGTGTCACACTCAAGTTTGTTTCACTCATATGGTGACAGTCAGTTTGGTTGGTGGAGGAAGCCGGAGTACCCGGAGAGAACCACCGCCCTTCGGCAAGTAACTGACAAACTTTCACATATGGACCAGCTGGGCTTGAACCCGTGCCGGTTCAGCAGTGTGAGGCTAGCGGTCACCACCGAGGGTCCCTCACGTGATCGAAATTACGTCATGCCTTCATGATAGTGAGATCACTACTCTCACGTAATGTGGAAGCCATGCCAATATTTTGACAGTGACACGCCCTTTAACCGCATCTCTCAAAGAAACTTTTCCCTGTCTTAATTAACAGTCAACATTCAATTCAAAATCTGAAACAATTGAACAGTGTTTTTACGTTACCATTCTACAGGGATTCATACACGTCAGTTCTACGTACCGAATTTCGGTTCGTAGATTGAGTTTTAAAACTCAATTTTTCAGTTAAAAACTCAATTTTTTTTTGTGAAAAAAACAATAGTTTTCAAAAAAATATTTATACTCAATTTGTGTGTTGAAAACTGAATTTTCAAGCTTCGGAAACTGAATTTTCAAGCTTCGTAAATTCGAAATTTCAGTACCCGGTTGTCGGGGAATCATCTCATGGTCGCGGAAGCACATGTGAATCTGTGTGCAGCAACAACAACGTCAAATGTAAACTCCGTCAACTGCTCTGAATTTACCTCGGGCGACTTAGTCTGTTAACGGGATATATTCATTCGAGACTGGTTTATCCGAGGTAATTTTAGTTACATCGACGTATATTTCCGTGAAAGAATTTCGAAAACTTACTAACCGTAATTTTACTCGAACAATCGACGAGTCGCCATTTTTGTTTGGTTTCGTTTTCGTTCCTTCCAAGTTCCAACGCAAGGAGATACAAACGAAACTGAATAAACACACGTTGTTTTCGTAGAATGCCAATCGTAAGTATTTCTTCGTGTATTCTGTGTGGTTTGTCTTGAGAAAATAGTAACACTGTATCATTTTCACTTTGGTTTGATCAAACGAAAGTTGAAACGACCGTACAGCGTGCGTTTTGAGCACATGACAAGGGAGTGAACTCTTCCTGCCGCGACATAGACGGTCGCTTGCAAGCGTTTTTTAGTAGGCTGGCCAAAGACCCCAAAAACGCTTTTAAAAACTTTCGATGGCATTTTTTGTTACAAATGGGTACCCATGCTAAATTAGTTCCTTGAGTGGTAGAGATTAAGGCAGGAGGGGATACCACCCTGATTTTGGTCAATTAAGGTCATTTTGGGGTCACTCTTTGGGTCAAATAAGGTCATCCATGGGTAAAAATCGGTAATAAATTAACAGCCACCGCATTGTTTGTTACCGATGAGTATCCAAGCTGAATTATTTGTAAGTAGTGTAGAATGTCCGGTAATCATAGATAACACGTTTATTATAAGAATTGAGGTCATTTCAGGGTCACTTTTGGGGCAAATAAGGTCAAATAATTTGTGAAAATCGGTTATATGCACAGCACTAATTCTTACGATTGGGTATTGCAGTTGAATCGGCTGGATGTAGTCATCGAAAACAGAATTAAGGTTATTTTAGGGTCATATTTGGGTCAAAAATTGGTGAAAATCAATTATAAATTATAGTTACAGTGCTAATTTTTTACGAATGAGTATCTAAATTGAATCAGTAGTATGTAGTCTAAGTTTTATATTAGTCATAGATAACACGTTAATTATTCAAATTACGATAATTTTAGGGTAACTTTTTGTTAAATGAGATCAAAAATGGGTACAAATCGGTTATAAATTAATATCTACAATACTATCTGTTACGAATGGGTAGACAGACGGAATTAGTTGTATGTGGTGTAGGGTTTAAGATAGGCATAATAACCATTATGTAACCATTATATTGTCTGTCGATGATTATTTGTCTAGCTGACGAATAGAGCCAAACTAGGCCCATAAATAGTCAGATCGATCTGTTTTGTGAAGGGGTTTGGCTTTAAGAAATTGCTACTTTCAGCTCCACGTAATCACATTACCTTGAATTATAAGAGCAAAATGAGAATATGAGTCTCGGATGAACCCACATGGTCACCATTTTGAATTTAATAATTGTATTCTTAGCTGGAGAGTATGCCAACAGAATAAAAATAGGCATAATGTAATAAGCTGTGGCGTTATTCTGCTCAATTCAAACAAGTTTGTACCCAGAATAAAAATATTCTAACAGTAATATGAAAAAAGAAGAATTTCCGGATGACTCCTTATGGTCGCCATTTTGAATTTAACTATCATTTTTAATCTGACGACTTTTCAAATAGATTCAAAATGGGCAAAAGGTATCTGGCTATGATGTGGGACCCTTCGATTTTGATAAATTTGCACAATCAACTAAAAACAATGCCTTGATATACAGGAGCAACATGGAAGAGCAGGAAATTCAGATAACCCCACGCAGCTGCCATATTGAATTTGAACATCGTATTTTGATCTTGGGGAATGCAAATAGATGTAAAATGGGCATAAGTTGTTAGGCTATGCTAAGAGATCCTTCTCTTTTGATAAATTTGCGAAATAGGCGAAGAATAGTGCCTTGAAGTAAACGAGCAACATGAAAAAAACATGATTTTCAGATGATCCCATATGACCACCATTTTGAATTTGATCATCAAATCTTGATCTTAGGGATACGTAAGTGGGTTCAAAAAGAGTATGGGTTGTTGGGCTATGCTTGGAAATCCCACAGTTTTGATAAATTTGCATAATGAGCTGAGAATAATGCCTTGAACTTTACGAGCTACGGCCAAAAGTGTGATTTTCAGATGGCCCCATATGGCCGCCATTTTGAAATTAACCATCAAATCTTGATCTTAGACATATGTAAATAGATTCAACATAGGATGTTAGGCAATGCATAGAGATCCCTCAGTTGTGATACATTTGCTCAGTGAGGTAAAAATAATGCGTTGAACTGCATGAGCAACAGGAAAAAATGTGATTTTCAGATGACCCCATATGGACGCCATTTTGAATTTGACCATCAAATCTTGATCTGTGGGATATGTATATAGATTCAGAATGGACATAGGATGTTGGGCAATGCTTAGAAATCCCTCGGTTTTGCTAAATTTGCATAATGAGCTAAGAATAATGCCTTGAACTACACGAGCAACAGGAAAAAGTGTGATTTTCAGATGATCCCATATGGTCGCTATTTTGAATTTGACCATTAAATCTTGATTTTGGCATATGAAAATAGATTCCAAATGGGCATAAGATGTTAAGCTATGCATAGAAATCCCTCTGTTGTGATAAATTTGCTCAGTGAGGTAAGAAAAATGCTTTGAATTACATGAGCAACAGGAAAAAGTGTGGTTTTCAGATGACCCCATATGATCGCCATTTTGAATTTGACCATCAAATCTTGGTCTTTGGGATATGTAAATAGATTCAAAATGGGAATAGAATGTTGGGCTATGCTTAGAGATCCCTCGGTTTTGACAAATTTGCATGATGAGCTAAAGATAATGCCTTGAACTATACGGGCAACGGCCGAAAGTGGGATTTTCTGATGACCCCATATGGCCGCCATTTTGAATTTGATCATCAAATCTTGATTTTTGGCATATGTAAATAGATGCAAAATGGGAATAAAATGTTAGGCTATGCATAGGGATCCCCCAGTTTTGATAAATTTGCGCAGTGAGGTAAGAATAATGCCTTGACACGAGCAACATAAAAAATGTGATTTTCAGATTACCTCACCTATCCGCCATTTTGATTTAAAACATTCATATTTTCAGCTGAGAATTAAGCAAACAGATTCCAAATAAGCGAAAGATACTAGCTTTGATGGGAGATTCCTCAAAATTAGCCAAATATAATATTCCAGAAGTACAGAAAGTCTTTGTTCTGGATTTTTAATCATTCTGGTGATACCGTGAATGTTCAAAAGGGCACTAAATTTCCGAACCCTCTAAAACCCAGGCCAAACTACACCAAATTCGAGAAAGAAACGTTTGGACCAACAAATATATTGATCGGGAAGGTTCAGTCTATAAGAAAATGGATGTTACCAAAATTCACCAACAAAAAATACTTCACTAATATCTAAAAATTCACCCCGTAGAACTACTTTAGATTTGATACCCAATTCTTTGCATGGAATTCCACAAAAAAATGTTTTAAATGGTTTTAAGGCCCATCTTTTGCCCTTTCTTTGGATGTTATTTTACCACGACATGACCTGATAATGACCTCAAATTGCCAAAGTTGTCTTAGTATTCACCCTACCTTGAACCATACTGCATACAAAAGTAAATAACAAACAGCACAAAATATATTAAATAAAACAGCATTATTGACCTCATTTGACCCGTAAAGTGACCATAAAATGACCTCAATTCCAAAAATTAACGAGCTAAAACCATACAGTACATAAAACCAATTTAGCGTGGATAGCCATTGATAACAAACATCACAATGGAAATTAAGTTAGGAACGACTTTTACCAATTTTGACCTTATTTACCCCCAAAAGTGACTCCGAAATGACCTTTAACGTCCAAAATCCGGATGGTATCCCCTCCTACCTTGAACCCTAGCACACAAAGAGCTAATTTAGCATGGTTACCCATTTGTAACAAACAATGCCATCAAAAGTTACATTTCGTGTCCTTGGCCGGCCTACTATTTGAAGTGTTTCGTTTTTTTGTTAACAATATTCTATGAAAACAATATCATCAAGACTCCTATTATTTTTGGAATCCAATACAATCATCGTGTAACTATTTTATGAACCAGTATGATTTTGTTTTCATTGTTTCTTTCTGACAACATAATGATGGAAATGAGTAAACGCAAGCAACAACACAAAATGATTTTAATTACACAAAAGGTTAAAAATACATGAATTGCTAACAGTAGACAAGGTTCAAAGAAGATAACATTTACCCTGGTTTGTGAAAAAAATATATACTCAACATCGGGGGGAAAAAATGACCCTGGTTTGTAAAAAATTTATATACTCAATTTTAGGTGAAAAAATGCCGATAAATTATATTTTAACTCAATTTGACTGTAAAAAAACTCAATTTTCCGGATTTCGGTTCGTAAAATTTGGACTTCTATGAATCCCTGTTCTAGGCAGCTTGATCTTCTTATGTACTCATGACGATAAAGCATGGTCTTATCAGTGGGATATTAACAGCATTTACAGAGATTTATTTGTTAATTATTTGAAGGTATCAGTGAACAAATGTTTGCAATCAGTTGACGAACCTTACTAAACAATGGAGGAAGTTATCCAAAAATCGGTTCACTCTTATCAGAAATTAACGTAATTAGAGCTGTTTTGCCGTCCGTTTATTGTTAGTTTTGCCGTTAATGACATATGAACGTATGAAAAGGGAGATAAATCATATTGCCAAGACTCTTCCGTAAGCGTGATATTCATTGGTCATTGGTGGTTGACCTGTGCAAGAGCGCCCCCTTATGGCCAAGAGGCGCGAACTTGGCGATGTGAATCAGCGGGGGGAACAAGGAGAGTAAGGACGTCAGTGATACAAGCTGTTTATCAGCGTAGACCATGTGTAGCATTCTATTTTCCAACAACTTCAAGTAGGTCATTCTTGTTTGACCTCAACGAAGAGATGATTCAACTTTATTCGCGAGTTAAACATTTGTTCAATTTCCAAATTTTACTTCGAAAAATCCACTACATTTTTGTTCCACAAAGTCATTTTTTTCGAATTAGTCCAAAGAAATTCAAATAGTCATATTTTCTTGTGTTTAATTGTGTTTCCTATCTTTCTGAGACGAAATAATGCACCCTTGATAATTTAGTGCCTTTTTTCCTACGAAGTAGGCTACAGATCGCAAATTGTCCGGTAATGAGTCGGTCCATCCGAATCCTTTCGTCGGCAAAATAAGGAGAACCGTTGACATTAGAACCTTGATTTTTGGCATGAACGTGCATTAGGGCATTGTTACCAGCAAGTTCTGATCTGAAATAATTCTGATTAAAATTAGATTGATAATTAACACTTCAGTATATTGTTATAGATATATGTGAACGTGTATCCTATTTTCACATTGGCCACATCAGGCTTGAGCCTTCAAATTCAGGTCAAACTAGAGGTTCCGCTTTGACCCTTGAGTTGCCGCTCCGGCATGAAGCCTATGCTGGTTGTTTTTTTAAGCAAAAACATACGTCTCCCCCAACCACCCACCTTGCCTTGAGTGGGCACATAATTTAAGGGAAAGTGCTATAAAATGAATGTAGCAATAAGTATCCTAAACAAAGCTGCGCATCTAAAAATATTAATTACAAAGAGGCGATTTTTATTGTTGCAGTAACCCAATGAGGAGTCGGGATTTATATAGCAATGAGTGGATTGTCGACATCTACAGCGTCCAACCAATGTGAAATACATGTAATTGTGAAGCATCAACTATTTCGAAACTGATCACATTATCAGAAAGATGCAAAACATACAAGAGCCACACCTATAGTACATATGCTGTACCGTATAGAAGTTTCATGCATCTGCCTTCAATAGTTTCCAAGATATGGAGTGAACAAAAATTGGACAGACAGATAAACACATTTTGCATGGACCCACGCAAGCACTAGCTCACACCCAAACCTAAAAAAATTAGATCATAAGGCCATTTCAATGAAGCTTCCATCCAAGTTTGGTGAAATTTCATGTAGTAGTTCTCCACACATCTTGTAGACAAGAGTAGTCCTGTACATACATGTAACAAAGCTGGACATCAGAAACAGATGGCTGCACGCAAACAAACCAAAACCTAATCAGATGAGGAGGCCATCACGATAAAGCTACCATCCAAGTTCGAGGAAAATCCATCCAGTAGTTCTTCAGATATTTTACAGACAAGGCTTGTCTATACATGTACAAATAGACAGACGGATGAACACCAAACACGCGCGCACACCAAAACATAATAAGATGCGGAGGCCATTCCAATAAAGATTCCATCCAACTCTGGTGAAGTTCACCAGAAGTGATCACGATGAAGCTTCCATCCAAGTTCGGGGAAATTCCGTCCAGTAGTTCTTCAGATATCTTACAGACAAGGCCTGTCTATACATGTATAAGTAGATGGACAGGCAGACAGACAACATACCCAGACGAACGCATGCATGCATATCGAAACCTAATCAAATGAGCCCATTGCAATGATGCCAAGTTTGGCGAAATTCCGTGGGGTAGTTCTCCAGATATCTTGCAGACAAGGCTTGTATATACATGGACATGGATGGACACGAACGAACGCTCGCACACACACGCCAAAACCTAATCAGACGAGGGGCTATCCCAATGAACCTTCCATCCAAGTTTGGTGAGATTCTTTCCTGTAGTTCTTCAGATATCTTGCAGAAAGGGCCTGCATATACATATACATGTACAAGTACATGGACGGACGGACAGACACCGAACATGGACGAATGCACACACAAACCAAAACCCAATCAGATGAGAGGGCTATCCCAATAAAGCTTCCATCCAAGTTTGGTGAACTTCCGTCAAGTAGTTCTCCAGATATCTTACAGACAAGGCCTGTATATACATGTACAAGTAGATGAACGGACGGACGGACACCGGATACGGATGAATGCATGCACACATACACCAAAACCTGATCAAATGAGGGAGCTATCCTAATGAAGCTTCCATCCAAGTTTGGTGAAATTCCATCCAGTAGTTCTCAAGATATCTTGCAGACAAGGCCTGTATATACATGTACAAGTAGATGGACGGACACCGGACATGGATGAACGCATGCACACACACCAAAACCTAATCTAATGAGGGGGCTATCCCAATGAAGCTTCCATCCAAGTTTGGTGAAATTCCGTCCAGTAGTTCTCAAGATATCTTGCAGACAAGGCCTGTATATACATGTACAAGTAGATGGACGGACGGACGGACACCGGACACGGATGAATGCACGCACACACACCAAAACCTAATCAAATGAGGGGCTATCCCAATGAAGCTTCCATCCAAGTTTGGTGAAATTCCATCCAGTAGTTCTCAAGATATCTTGCAGACAAGGCAAGGGGACGGACAGACATCCATCCAGACAGACAGACATCCATCCAGACAGACAGACAGACAGACAGACAGACAGCACAAACACTAGATGTCTCCCCCCAACATAGTTGGGGGAGACATAATTACCCACAGCTAAAAATACCCTGTCCCACTGTATGCCACATGGCCCTATTACTGAGGTTAATCTTAACTACTGCATATACCCTCAAAGGGATGTAGTCATTTCCCCCCCAAACCATTTCCCCCCCAGTCATCTCCCCCCCAAATTGGTCATCTCCCCCCCAAAATTTTGGTCATCTCCCCCCAAGGTTTCCCATTTCCCCCCCAAATATTTTCGGGGTAAATTACTTGAGTATGAGTATAACTGGTCATCATAAAATATTATATTATTACAAATTACACCTATTTCTCATTTCTTTGATGTTCTAAAACGTTCTTTTTATGAATGCTATCACAGGCCTTATTTTTTGACGTGAACGCTCGTTCAGGTTACGTGAAGGTTACGCAAATCATATTTTACGCGAACGGTCACCGTTCACGTGGGGCGAATTTTATCTGCCAGCAAGTCACACGTCGGCATTGTCTGTCTGCACAAAGTGAAAATAAAATAAAAAGTGGCGACAGCGATATTTCCGCGTATACCATCCACTTTCTCTTTCTCCTTTTGTCGACTGGCAGGCTAATTTACATGGCCGTGGTTGTTTGATAAATCATGAATCGCTTATGGCCTAGTTAAATTGTTTGTGTCGGAGTGGTTTCGGTTTCACTGGCCAGACAATTACGCATGCCCAGATGGAAATAGGTCGGCACTGAAACTATTTGCCGAGAAGTGGAGACTGTCTGGTCGTTGGAATTGACCAATAAATTGAAATAATGGATGTTATTTGATGCACAATAAATCATTTTGAAACCCTGAACATACATTCAGAACATATTTGGCATTTTACAGCTTTAGAAATATTTAGGAATCGCATTTCGGCAAAAATAATGTACCGTAAAACTCACGTAAGCACTGGAATTTTATCACGTTCAGAATACTACCGATGCCGATAGACGGTCTGTTTTGCTTCATCTCGACTAAATAACTCGTCTGAATTCTTATAGATTTCACGGTATGTATTCCTGGTTACTCGTAGCATAACGAATATTGAATATTTATTAAAAAATCCAAGTGAATCGGTAAAAATCCTTTTGTTTACGCGACGTGTGGCTTCCCTCAGCAAAAAACAAACGACATTCAACGATATTTTATGTTAATGAGCAGTTGGAGCAGTTTGACCAATCAGGAAGTCGGGTTACGTCAGGTGACCAGCATTTTCGCGGGTTTATTGGGGTTGAATGGGAAGGATTCGAAACACATGACCATTTTCACCCAATAAAATCGACGCATTTTTACTATTGACCTGAAATAAGGCAACCTCCCCACAGCGCATGCTCCATTTCGCAGGCTCCAATAACATCCCTGCCTCCAATAGCGGAAGTTGACCTTTACTACGTTGCTATGACGTATAGGGGAAACCAACCAACGCACGGTTCAGTTTGAATCCGACCAAACGACTCCTTTAGTGTTGCACATGAGCGAACTACTTTTCATATGCTCTGTCCAGATAAACAGGGAAGATTATCTCCAGATAATTCTTTTTAACGCTAGGTCAACGGAGGTATTATGCAGACTTGAAAAGTAATCAAAATTTTCGTTAAACATCTATTTTACTATATATGATGTCACTTCCGGCGATGTGCGCGAAGGCCCCGAATCCGGTCCAAAAATCTGACTGGTGGCTGGGGTGTTATTAGACCCCCAGCGAGGTGGTTGGAAATAAGGTTGTGTTGAAATGAAAGCAGAGTTGTCGCCCTTCAATTTGATATGTTTAATGTGGGGAGGGGCTTCCGGGATTTCGTTGCAGAAGCTTGTAAACAAGGTGCGTTCTACGCGTTTCAACAAACTTTTCTGAATAAAATGACGCTCTGTTTTACATTTGTAGACGATCTTCACATAACTAAGCGTATTTTTTAGTAATAAACACCGAACTCACGTGAAATAATTAATGAAATAATACGTTTTATTTGGAGGTTTGATTTTTTCACACGTGGCTCCAAATTGTTTCGAAAATTTACGTAACCTTTCACGTAACCGATGGGTTACGCAACGAAGTTGGTGCGTAACCGAACGATCGGTTACGTACGCTAAAAATCACGCGAACGGTAAATCGTTCACGCCAGATTTTGAAAAAATAAGGCCTGCTATCATATCATGGTGTCCTTTTGTGAGGCAATGCTTACTGTTTACTTTGAGGCTGGTTTCATTAACACCTGTGGAGTATAACAAATTATTATCATCTCACTTAGGAACTCTTACTCTAATCTCCTGTGGAGTACAACAGTAACATTGTCGCCTGTGGAGATTGGCCATGGACTTCTGAAGATCAAATATTTACATGTAAATAAACTATTAAACAGCATTGAAAGTAAAGTAACTTACATGATACCCACAAAATGTCCCAATACAAACTGATCTAAATTCATTGGATAGCATGCAGAATGGCTGACTTTTAATAGGTTGATGCAGGACATTTCACCACAACTGGGCAATTTGACCTGAATTTGGAGTCTGATGTGGTCTGTGATGAAATATTAAAATGTGAAATAGAATATGTGTTCAGGCTACAGTTTACATGTGTAGATAAACACACTACCAAATTATTGAAAATTAGAATTTCCTATTCCATATAACCCAATTACTGTAAAGCACTTGTTGATCATAACTTGTACAATGTACATGGAGAGTTCTTTTAAACATGGTCAACTACCAGATACATGCACATCATTGAACTTAAGTTACAAGGGCTGGCTATAATACTGTAGGAGATATGGTGATAGCAGCATCAAATCTACATTCAAACTGCAATTTGACCTTGAAAAAAGAGGTCAAGGTCGGTCATTTTCAATAGGCTTCTGACCCTTCACCAGATGCATACATGGTATAAATTTACAATGCCTGGCTGTAATTCTTCTTGAGATATCGTGTTCACAAGAAAGACGGACAGACAGACAGACAGACAGACAGACAGACGGACGGACGGACAGACGACGCTGACGACGACAATACCCTTCGGGCAAAATTTGCCCGAGGGGTAAAAAATGTATTTATGTGCTCTACCATGTATTATAGTTGTTAATGTATAATATTAAATTTCGTCCTACAGTTAGCAGAAATATGACCCCGCCATTTGCTGATTACAGCGATAAAACAGGGTAGGCTAAATGGACCCTTTTCAATGCAGTATTTCTTGGCATGGATGTGAAAATATGAGGACATAGTTTGGGGTTTTTTTGTACCTCTTGAATATTGACTATATATCACACTTGGATATAATTTGAACAAAAAATTGCATGTGTAAACAAAATATGTCTAAATTTCTCTTGTCATTTCAAATCTTGATCCATTTTGATTCCTTGATTAGGGGATACAGAATCACTGCCACGGAGTGTGCTGGTGTGTCACAGCAATGCAATTCCGATTCACACAACGAAGCTGAGGTGGTTTAAGGTTTATCAATGAAGAAAATCACCGATCAACCGCCATAGAATATAATGTGAAACAAGAAAACCGGAATAGTACATTCATCAGATTGCCGATACCCAAAATGTGTTGTCTCATATATCTAGATAACAACGTGATGTAGAGACGCTATTTATTCGTCTTTGTACCGGTTATGCTCAGGAGAATGACATAGAATCATTATTATCTTGTGCAGAGAAGGTGTTGGTCTTGAGTTGAATTACCGTAAACTACATAAATGCTACCTTTCTACTATAGTACTACATGTATATATAAAAATTTGTTGTATTGTTGGGAAAATAATGCGATTCAAAAAGTTGTTTTGATCCTGGACAAAGGCACTGAAAACCATTAAAGATATGTAAATGTATTTTCACACGTAAAGCTTGAAATCTACTGAACCTTAATTATTCAATCTGTTTCCTTTAATTAACTGTTACGCTGCGGCGAGCCGTTCAAACGGCTCTCGTCTTTCTATACGAAAAATGCGACGAGCCGCAATACTGGCTTGCCTTTGCTTCTGTCAATGCGAGTACAGCGAGGTACCATTCTGGAATCGCTTTTTTTCAAATTTACCAAGCATGAAACTCGATAAAAACCATACATATATTGTTAGCTAAGCCTGATTTGATTTCTTGGATGTAAACTTGATATTCTGTCTCAGAATAACGAAGTCGGGAGGAAGAAATAAAAATGAAAAATAAAAAAACACCAACGGAGATTTCCATAAAACGTTGTCGAGAAGCCGCCTAGAAAATATAAAATACTCACAGAAAACCCCTTCAAAATATATGATTCTTTGGTATAGTTGAAGTACAGAAGCTCAGTTTATATTTCCAAAGTGCGGGTTTCGATGGAATCCGCTAAACAAACTTTATTTTCAAATTTCTGTCGAGCTTCTGCGCCACGTAATTTCATCGCGATGAGATAAAATGGCGTTTCCCTCAGATCAGCTTGACCCAGTTGAAGGGCTCTGGCCAATGAGCGCTTCGATGTAGGTCACGTTACCACGCTTGTCCAATCAAGGTAACCGATATAGGATCGGCTGTTACCGTTACTAGAGAAACGGGAAAACACCCCCTTGCAGTTTTTCGATGTTATCGTCTGTTTGATTGGCCATCGGTCGAAATCACGCCTTCAATCAGAAACTACAAGGAATTCCCTTTCCAATGAGACGTCATACGCCCGAAATGGCGGATGAAAAGTCGGAAAAGACCAGGGAGAAAGGCAGCTGAAAAACCAAGATTTTCCGCTGTAATTCCTCATAATTCGCCATTTTCAACCGCAATTCTACCAAAATACTGTAGTCTCTTCAAATAAATTTTATTTACGCTGACAACATCGTCGATTTTGCTATAAAATGCGGTCGAATAGCATTGACTAAACAAGTTGGGATACATTGATATGTTAGGCCAGTCACCAGCAAACGAAATTAAATAATATTTTTGTTCATGAAATCCGGATTTAAAAAAAAAAAGTCAGCATTTCTTCTCGTACATCATACAAAGAACTTAGCAGCATAACAGTTAAAAAATTGTAAAATTAAATCGATCGTTATTTATTTTGGAATGAAGGCGCATTAGGAGACTGTTACCAACAAGTTCTGAGCTGACCTACTTTTGATGAAAATTTCTGGTGATTTTTGATGAAAATCACTGGCGATTCTGACTTGGGCGGTGCCCATCTTAATATAGGCAACTGGGGGTGGGGATTTCCAAGAGTTCAGTTCGCGTTAGAGTCCTAATGCCTACTGTACTTCGTAGGTCCTGTGACGTTAGTCACACTGCTCATGTGAAAATTTTAACCTGACAAAAAAAATGTCAAAATCTCTCACATCCCCCTGGCCCTTAATTTGTTATTGTTGTTGTTGTTCAACTTCAGGCTATTGTTCTGTTGGAGTTCTGTTGTTGATAACACGAATCAGGCACTCCACATATATCATTTTTACACCGACATTATGAGCAGTATTACTGCCTTACCTTTGTCAGCATGGACAACAACATGAAATATGTCATCTAAATACATTGGCAACTAATTTGGCAGACTGGAACCTTCTTTCTTTCTGCGTGAGCAGCTGACATTTACATTCGTTTTATTTACTTCTTTAGCACTTTCATCACGCTGCCGAAAATGGGTCTCATTTTTAGCGACAATCACCTGTTCGTGTGTTAATGTATATCACGGTAGGTATACAAACAGATCTCTACCAGTGCAAACGATCTCTACCATCTGCACAACGATCTCCACCAGCTAATATTACGGGTTTACGAATAGTGGTATGTACAATTTCAGCTTATTTTGCCAGGAAGACCTGAGTAATACTCGGAATGATTAGCGCAGCGTACGCCTAAATGTACGAGGAAATATATTTCGCTCTTGTTTCAAACGTGCGTCCTCTGATTATTTCATAATCAGGGACACCGATCGCCCCATCGACGATTCAGTATTGAGAATGTGATGAAATTTTCCGGTCTTTAATGTCTTGAATTGAAATCCTGATAGAAAGGGGCTACTTTATAACGAAATATTGTCAAATTCCAGTCAAATTTCACATATACGGGTAAAAATAAGCAAGTTTATGTGAAAATATGTGTGCTCAATGTACTTTTTGGAAATTAGAATTACAAAGATCTCTACCAATTCCTGACAACTATCTCTACAGGTTCGGTGCATGGAAAGTGTTGGACAAAAATCTACAAATCAAGTCGTATGAACAGGCCTAGTAGAACCAGAGATGTATTATGCGGATTTGTCTGATGCCAAGTTGCACACGCACGCACGAAAGATGATCGAGTCAGTTCGGTCTTGTCATTGGGAGCTCGGTAAATTACGTACCGATACACAATGTGACCTTCGTCCGAAGGTTCGAAGTGAGAACGAAGAAATTGGCTTGATATAATGAAGATGATCTCAACACTCTTGAAATGAAAGCGTTTTATTTAACATTATTAATGTCCGAGGAGTTACACCATCATATAAGCTGTTATATTTGTAACACTCTCAGAAAGTGTTGAAAAAATTTCTAACATTATACTACACTTTACTAGGCTGAATTTAACATTTGTATAGTGTTGTATTGCTCATCATTATGGCAAGCCGTTTTGGTATTTATTCATTTATTTTTGATATCAAAAATTCTTTTTTTGATATCGAAAATTCTTTTTTTTGATATAAACCGTTTATTTTTGATATCAAAAAAAGAATTTTGGATATCCAAAATAGTATTTTTGATATCAAAAATAAACCGTTTATTTTTTATATCAAAAATAGAGGACCACTTACACCAAACAGGGCTTCAGTGTTTGCCAGGATTTACCGAGGGGTGGTTCGCCTTCACTCCAAAAGGGCACATCATGGGGTTCGCTGTATGGGAAAAGGGGTAAATAGGGGGTTCGCTTCAGTGTTTGAAAAGGGCATTTATATGAGAAAAGTATATAATATTTCCAAAGGGGGGGGGGGGTTCGCCCGAACCCAGAAACCCCCCCTTGGCTACGGGCCTGCCAAAACGGAAATAATGCGCTCTCCCTTACCAAGATTTATCTCCCATCTTTGGCTTCATCTCAAAAAGTGCTACCATACAAAATAACTCATAAAAATCATAATGCAAATTACACAAATTCTGTCGTTGGTTGTTCATATATTCAAGAGCTATCATTCAATCGAAATTTTCCCCTTGTTTATTGATTGATACAATTTCACTCCTCAGTCCCGACACCCGTCGTTTGGCGCCAAAAAAAAATGGAGAATGGCTGATTCGGGTAACCCAACTCAGGCTAACGCTGTTGTTAGAAATGTTGTACAAAATGCATTGTCAGCTGTACAGGAGGCGAGAGAATCAACAATTATCCGATTAAATACCAAAACGGCGCACATTTATTTTTGATATCAAAAATTCTTTTTTTGATATCAAGAATAAAGGAATAAATTCCAAAATAGTATTTTTGATATCAAAACTAAACTTTTATTTTTGATATCAAAAAAAGAATTTTTGATATCAAAAATAGTATTTTTGATATCAAGAATAGTATTTTTGATATCAAAAACAGTTTATTTTTGATATCAAAAAGTCTTTTTTTGATATCAAAAATACTATTTTTGATATCAACAATTCTATTTTTGATATCAAAAAAAGAATTTTTGATATCAAAAAAAGAATTTTTGATATCAAAAATAGAATTGTTGATATCAAAAATAGTATTTTTGATATCAACAATTATCCGATTAAATACCAAAACGGCGCACATTTATTTTTGATATCAAAAATAAAGGAATAAATACCAAAACGGCTTGCCATACATCATACTGCAATATAATGCCGGATATAAAACTTTTTTTTTCAACGCTTTTTGTCAATTCTCGGACATTTATAGTGTTAAATACAACAATTTCAATTTTAACACTTTCTGAGAATGGAAACGTTGTCCAGTGACCAACCCTAGATTTTGTGGTGTGAGTAGCGGAGGTGTTGATCAGTAGAACAACTTAAATAAATTAAATGGTCTTAGATCTAGATTTTTCTGTATATACCCGCGAATATCATCACGTCACACGTGTTTTTGCCAAAATCATGGAAAATACATTTTCTGCGCAGCAAGGCAAGGAATTCGAGGCATAGGCCTACAGATATATCCGCGTGCATTGTTTTTATTGGATCATAAGCACAACGGAAAGTCGATAATAAATGAATAAATTTTATCTGAATTTACATTTAATCCAAATGTATGGTGTTGAAAATTGCATTTTAAGACTACGAAACAATCTCCAAACTCAGAAACCGTCATGTGAGCTATGCTGATATTTTTAACACTGTTTCCCATCATGCGATCTTTTTATCATCGAATAATTGTGTGGGTCGTCGATCCACTTTTTTATGTAAAAAGCTTCAAGAGTTTCTATCTCCATAGTTTTCGCGAGGTCATTAACTCCCCTGATAACATCTCTCATCGGAAAGATGAAATGTGTGTTACGGCAATAAAAAATATATGTACACAATTTGTGAAAGTTCTACATCGATCGCTTTATGATTACGTATAGTTATGACATGAAATTGGAATTCGTAGCATGTACTATTTCCTGAAAAAAATGACCTAAATGGAGTCAGTTTATTTTTTCTATTTCAACCGCACCACGTATAGGCCAAACTGCCGCCTTATCGTACCATCTCTTTTTTTCAATTTCAAATCGCCTTTATTTGTGTACCGGTAAATGTATCTTTTTGTCGAAAGCATCAGCGTGTTGATAGCACGTTGTTCTTTCCCCCCAACGTAATCATGTTAGGGAGACCCTTATCAATAAATATATACGAAAATCAATAAAGACAAAATCATATTACCATGTTTGAGCGATCTCGCTCTATAAAATGGAGGGGGAAAGGGTCGTTTTTACTCAATAACTTTGATTCCTTCGTCATCAATGCTCCAAAACTTCAGGCGCATTAATCTATCTATTGTTCCTTGTCCTTTAATTAATTTGCCATTTTAAGAACCAGTCAATGTTGTTTCAGTAGCGTAACCGATATTTGGCCTATTAAATTAGATAAATAACAAGTTACTTTTTAGCAAACGACCTCTTTTACCTCCATTTTAGCGGGATCGCCCTAACATGGTAATATGATTTTGTCCCGGGCTTGATTTCCCTTGTAGACTCATTGGTTTCAGGGTATAAATCCCCCAGAGTAAGCCTATCCCAACACTGTAAGCGCTGATAGAGATTGTCGTCAACTTCAGCACAGAAAAACATGCATATCACAAACCCATGGTAGAGATCGTTGTAAAATGAATAGTGATTTTGATTGAAATTCTTCTCCCAATCAAACAGGACGACTTTGAGGCTTAATTATTTTAGTTACTTGAACAATAAGCCATAATTAAAGGGACAAACACAGCTGGTGTACAGTCAGATATGCCCTAAAATAGACCATTCTTTGATGATGGAGTCGATTCTCCTAATCGACATGGCAATCCTGTGTCCCAAATTAAAAAATAACGAAAATACATCAGGCTTTAGCTTGCACGTGCTATAAATCTAGATACTCATATGGGTACAGACCTTTTCGGTGCTTGGCTGATTATTTTGCCTTGACCGGGCATGCTCCTCTCCAAAATCTAACAATAATTTCATTACGGGTAGAGATCGTTTGCACTGGTAGAGATCTGTTTGGATACCAACCGTGTATATCAACTATGCATGTTCACGATTTTATCCAAACAGATCTCAGCTTCGCAGTTCAATTGATCTAAATGAAACCATCTCTACCGGTTCGAGGAGCGATTTATTAGAAAAAAATTGAGAGTAGCATGCCCGATGAAGGCAAAATAACTCTCGGTGAGATTCATAGCGTCTCCCTTCCTTGAATCTTAGCTAAATAATCTCTCAAGCACCGAAAAAGGTCTATAAAACCCATAGCTCACCGTAGTATTACGCTGGCCCATACCTAGATGGAGAAAACCATCCATGAATTGATGTGATATCTGACGGTCGTAATTCATGAATTACGACCGTCAGATATCACATCAATTCATGGATGGTTTTCTCCATCTAGCCCATACCAGGCCCGTAGGCTGGGGGAGTTCGGGGGGTGCGTACGCACCCCCCCGCAGAGCAGACCGAGTTCCGCTGCCGGGGGAAAAAAAAATTCAGAGTGCACGGAAGGACCTTCATGGAGCGATTGCCCTCCCTGGCATTGCTACACATTCAGTAGGAGAGGGTGGGGGCTATTAACCATCTCCCAGTCGACAAGATTATCATTCACACAACGAGTCGATTATAGTCATATACTGAATTTATCAGTCGGAAAAAATGCAGTTGGCGGATGTCGAAAATATGCTGTCAAAATGCGCCAGAATGCGCCATATGGCATCTAAATTTTCAAAAAAATTCCGGGGGGGCATGCCCCCGGACCCCCCTAGCCGAGCTTCGCGCCTGCGGCGCTCGCATTAGGAGTTCCGCAATATTCTCTACCGAACCCCCCCCCGTTGCCAAACCAGCCTACGGGCCGGGGACTTTAAAATGGTTCTTGCTTCTATGTGTCCGTGCATGCACGGACATGTCCGTGCAAATACTTCGTAAGCAATAACTTCTAAATGCTTTATCGGATTCCTCCGAAATTTGGCATCTGCATTCTTTGCGACAAGACGTCTCTTGGTAGTACGTTTCAGCAAGATCCGCCTGTAGGTGGCGCCACTGGGGTCTTGCTTCTATTTGTCCGTGCATGCACGGACATGTCCGTGCAAATACTTCGTAAGCAATAACTTTTAAATGCTTTGTCGGATTCCTCCGAAATTTGGCATCTGCATTCTTTGCGACAAGACGTCTCTTGGTATTACATTTCAGCAAGATCTGCCTGTAGGTGGCGCCACTGGGTCTTGTTCCAATCTTTAGTGCATGTCCGTGCATGTCCGTGCAAATACTTCGTAAGCAATAACTTCTAAATGCTTTGTCGGATTCCTCCGAAATTTGGCATCTGCATTCTTTGCGACAAGACGTCTCTTGGTATTACGTTTCAGCAAGATCCGCCTGTAGGTGGCGCCACTGGGTCTTGTTCCAATCTTTAGTACATGTCCGTGGATGTTCGTGCAAATGTTTCATAAGCGATAACTCCTAAATGCTTTGTCGGATTCCTCCGAAATTTGGCATCGGCATTCTTTGCGACAAGACGTCTGTTGGTATTACGTTTCAGCAAGATCCGCCTGTAGGTGGCGCCACTGGGTCTTGTTCCAATATTTAGTGCATGTCCGTGCAAATACTGCGTAAGCGATAACTCCTAAATGCTTTGTCGGATTCCTCCGAAATTTGGCATCTGCATTCTTTGCGACAAGACATCACTGGTATTACGTTTCAGCAAGATCCGCCTGTAGGTGGCGCCACTGGGTCTTGTTCCAGTATTTAATGCATGTCCGTGCAAATACTGCGTAAGCGATAACTCCTAAATGCTTTGTCGGATTTCTCCGAAATTTGGCATCTGCATTCTTTGCGACAAGACGTCGCTGGTATTACGTTTCAGCAAGATCCGCCTGTAGGTGGCGCCACTGGGGTCTTGCTTCTATGTGTCCGTGCATGCACGGACATATCCGTGCAAATACTTCGTAAGCAATAACTTCTAAATGCTTTGTCGGATTCCTCCGAAATTTGGCATCTGCATTCTTTGCGACAAGACGTCTCGTGGTATTACGTTTCAGCAAGATCCGCCTGTAGGTGGCGCCACTGGGTCTTGTTCCAATCTTTAGTGCATGTCCGTGGATGTTCGTGCAAATGTTTCATAAGCGATAACTCCTAAATGCTTTGTCGGATTCCTCTGAAATTTGGCATCTGCATTCTTTGCGACAAGACGTCTGTTGGTATTACGTTTCAGCAAGATCCACCTGTAGGTGGCGCCACTGGGTCTTGTTCCAATATTTAGTGCATGTCCGTGCAAATACTGCGTAAGCGATAACTCCTAAATGCTTTGTCGGATTCCTCCGAAATTTGGCATCTGCAGTCTTTGCGACAAGACGTCGCTGGTATTACGTTTCAGCAAGATCCGCCTGTAGGTGGCGCCACTGGGTCTTGTTCCAATCTTTAATGCATGTCCGTTCATGTTTGTTCAAATCCTTCGCGAGCGATAACTTTCGAACAATTTGTCGGATTTCTTCGAAATTTGGTAAATGCATTCCCTGCGACAAAACACCGTTGATGATGCGTTTCATCAAAATCCACCCGGAGGTGGCGCCACTAGAGTTCATTCCATTATTCCATGCTGCAAGTGATAACTTAGAAACACTTGGTCGAATTTCTTTGAAATATCCTACAATACATATGTACCTTTCTGGGTAACATGAGAAACGTTGCAGGTCATCGGATTCTTCTCAAATTTGGCATGCATTTACCATGCCAGGAGCTGTTGCTTGGGATTGCCTTTCGCTCACTTGCACTCACAGGTGGCGCCACCTGGTGGCAACATCAGAAATTCGTTTCCGGGTAATAACTTGAGAACTGACCATCGGATTCTTCTCAAATTTTGTATGAATGTACCGTGACATAAGATGTCGCTTGATAATGCATTTCACTGACTTGCGCCTAGAGGTAGCGTCACCTGGTGTCAAAATCTAAATTTGGTTTCTGGGCAATAACTTGAGGACCCTCATCGGATTCTCCTCAAATTTGGTATGCAGATGTCCCCACGATACCATGTTCCTTGGGATTGTATTTTTCCCGCTTCTGCCTACAGGTGGCGTCTCCTGGTGGAAAATTTTTGTTTCCGGGCAATAATTTGGCAACTGCTCATCAGATTATTCTCAAATTTTGTATTCATATGTGACCCGCCCCAAATAACATGAACACTGGTGGGCATCTAGTACCGGCAATAACTTGAGGACCCCTCTTCAGAGTCTCAAAGTTCATATGCTGATACCATGACATGAGATGTCATTTGGGATTGTGTTTTGCCTGCTTGCACCTACAGGTGATGACTCCTTGTGGCAAAGTCTAAATTTGGTTTCTGGGCAATAGGTTGAGGATGCCTTCATATTCTTGTCAAATTTAGTTTGCAGATAATATGCCATGAGTTGTCTCTTGGGGTTGCATTTCGGTTACATAATTTTCATGCTACATGGTAAAGAAAATATATTACAGTAACAATCAACATTCAGTCAGCCATTCGGAGTTGATCTCAAAACCTGGGAAGGTGGAAAGATCCCTCTGCTTCTTACGCCTGTGAAGTAGCTGTTGCCATCCTCATGAATATCTTCTGAAACCGACAGCGCTTATAAATATTGCTGCCATTTTGGCGGGGGACCTAGCATCCTCTGGCTGCTTGTTAAAATAGTTTTTTTACATTTTTTTTTTTTTACTTTTCCCCATTTTCTTGTGTATTTTCTCCTATATTTGACAAACAGATTTTAGTTTATAAAAGGAAACCTTTACACCGTGGTGTAAACCTTTACACCGCGGTATAAACGTTTCCATCAAGGAGTAAACGTTTCCACCGCGGTGTAAAGGTTTCCACCGCGGCGTCACTGCGGTGTAAAGGTTTACACAGCGGTGTAAAGGTTTACACCACGATGTAAAGATTTCCAAGATTTTTAAGGAAACGTTTCCAAGAGTTTTCTTTGGTTTTCGGTGAATAAACAACGTTACTAGAAATTACAGAAATCTAAAGAAATTATGTTATAAACTAGCATCTGTTTGTATTGAGAAAATGCACAAGAAAATCAGAAAAAGTATAAAAAATGTATAAAAAAATTATTTTAAAAAGTCGATGTGTGCTATGGGCCACCGTATAGTATAGATTTATAACACTTGCAAGTTTAAGAAATAACGTTTTCATAGGCGTGCTAAATCGTTATTTTACGCACGGTTAGTGTGGGAAAGTTTATATTTTAGGGCAAGGGCGAATTATAAACTTATTATATTTATAAACTTAAATATTATAAAAATTTATAAACTTTCCCCCACTAATCGTGCTATGAAAACATTATTTCCATTCTATTGCACTACTCAAATTGATTATCAACAAAAATTACAATGAAAGGTTGAAAACGTATTAAACTTTGACAACCTTTCTCCCCTTTTTTGAAAAAACTCGTCCACAGATGTTGGGACGATGCTGCCGTCTCGGTTGGCATCGTGCCAATGTCAGTGGACGAGTTTATGTGGTCTCTCAAATGGGGAGTGATTTTGTCAACTGAGCCAGCTCAGCTGTTGGGAAATTACGTTGCAATTTATTTGTTTGTTTTATTCGATTGTTATTTGTATGAAAGCAGACGTTCCCTTTCCTCATCCGACTCATCCTCATCCGATCGGGCTAATTACATTTATGGGTTTAACTTGGGAAGGGGATTGATTGTAATTGTATTTTGATTGTCTGCCTCAAGAGGGCGCTTTAATCAGCAATAAACATTCTTGTTCTTGTTGTTGTTCCGACTTGTGAAATGGAATCTCCTAATGAACACCTGCAGTTCACACATGTACATTTCACATAACCGTGGTAAATCTTGTTATTGACACAAGTCGGCTTGAAGTCTTTTTGTTATTTTATAAATTGAAAAAGCGATCTCTATCAGCGCTAAAAGTGCTGCGGTAGGCCTACTCTCTGGGAGATCCATAAGCTAAAACCAATGGATCTACATGGGAAAATCAACAAAGACAAAATCATATGACGTTGGAGAACGATGTGCTATCAACGCGCTGATACTTTTGACAAAAAGATACATTTACACAAATAAAGGCGATTTGAAATTGAGTTCCGTTTTTGAAAAGGAAACATCTGATACGATAAGGCGACATTTTGGCTCATATGTGGTGCGGTTAAAATCGAAAAAATAAGATGTCCTAAAAATAATTGTGTTTTAATGTAACGACAAGAAAAATATATGTTCACAAAATGTTAAAGTTCTAGCTCGATTGCGTTATGATTTTTCGACCTAAAAACGCTAGCAGCATGTGCAAAAAAGGGTCTAAATCGAGTCATTCTAACACACATTTTCCAGCATTGGAGATGTCACCGCACATCCAGGCACGGCGGAAGCAATTCATGATTGGGGGAGCGGGGGGGGGGGGGGCTACTATCACAGCACAATTAGGCGAGGATCCAGGGGCCGGCTAGGCCCCGGAAGCTTCAGAGGTGTTAGCGTTCTAGCGTATTTCCGAGCAATAAAACAAGAAATCCTTGCCCGTGTAAACTTTATTTGTGTTGCCTATTTTCCCAACATTTTTTAAATATTCGTCGTCAAGCAAAATGATGTTCGGAAGTAGGCCTATAACTAATTTACATTTCGATCTTGTCACTGGCACAGAGATTTTTCTACTTGTTTGGGAGCCTTTTGTCTCCTTGCGATTCATGTATATTGAAAATTCTACCGCCGTCAGCGAACGTTCAACTTCTGCGCTATATAGGTATACGTGGGGTGAAAACTTACCTCGGATCGAAATTGCCAGTGAGTTTGTGAACAATGAAAACCGACAGCGTGAGTAGTAGGGAAAGGTGATTTAAAGCCTCCTTTCACCCGGATGTAGTGACGTCATGAGGAGGGTTTGAGGAGGAACTAGTGGCGCCATCTGTACACTTTGGACGCAAGGGAGACAACTCGATCTGCCAGAGTTTGGCCGCCATCTTGAATTTTTGAGGCGGTGTGGGCGGCCATCTTGAATTGTGTGGAAAAGGGGATGTATTCCTCCGCGGTGATGCGGTCCTGGCGGTGATGGGGTCGCGGGAAAAAGCTTCCGCGGAGAAAAAGTAGTCCCTAGACTGGAAATACGCTGCATGGTCCGATGGGACCGAGTGAGGCTCTTTTCAGTCATGTCATGGGTGTTTTCACAGAATAAATAAATAAATAAATAAATAAATAAATTAATAAATTAATTAATTTTAATAAATAAATAAATAAATAAATTAATTAATTTTAATAAATAAATAAATAAATTAATTAATTAATTTTAATTAATTAATAAACACTTTACAACGAAAGGGTCCTAGTGGGACTCGAACCCGGGTCTCCTCGATCTAGAGGCAGACACGTTATCCATTACGCCACGAGCTATAGGCTACAAGCCAAAGTTGAAAACGGTCTATATATGTCTACGGCCCATACTGGCGCACTGGCCAATGTTGAACCTAATGAGAAACCTACTTCTATACATTTGCGGTAGGGTTGTTTGGATTTATTTTCTTAGTCTCGACATTTAGAACATGATAGGAAGTGTCGCGGAGCGAATCGGTGAAATTTTTGAAAAAAGTCACCGAGACCCATATAGACCCATATAAACCCATATAGGCCCATACTGGGGTATAGGACCATCCTGGAAAACCTACTTCTAGACATTTGCGATACGGTTGTGGGGTCTCGTTTTCTTAGTCTCGTCATTTAGAACACGATAGGAAGTGTCCCGGAGCGAATCGGTGAAATTTTTGAAAAAAGTCACCGAGGCCTGGGTTGGCTATGGGTGTATAGGGCCATACGGGGTGGACGTGTTGGAGTCTAGGTGGGCCACTAATGGTCCGATGGGGTCGAGTGAGGTCTTATTTTGAAGCATTCGTGAAGGGGCATCTGATGGGCTGGGTGTGGGGTTGACATATCGGCATTCTGCGCATGCGCGGTGGCCCAAGGGTATGAAAATAGACGTTTTGGGATCGAGCGGGGTTTCTAATGGGCCGATGGAGTTGTATGAGGTATCAAAGTGAAGCCTAGGTGAAGGGGCATCCAGTCATGGGTGGGTGCATGTAAAATTTTTCCTGAAAAAAAACGGAACACGGACTTTACCCCTATCACCTCTAGCCAAAAGGACTAATATTGGTCCCCGGGCTATCAAGTCAACGGGGTGATGTGAATAACAACAAGTTCAACAATGTTTATATATTTTATTATCACCAATGTTACATCATACCCAGGCTGGGGGAGCCGCCCTGGGTATGTTTAGTATGTTCACAGCAAAAAAAAATTTGAAATATCAAACACCATGTTTTATTATTTAACGCACCGTCACATTAGGTACAAGTGTTTACTGATCTCAAATCAATGATCAGCATGTAGACATAGAGAGTATGTACGACATGTTATGGTATTCATCAGTGCACGAGTGACGCATTCAACCGATGGCAGTGGTGGATCAGCTTGGTAGGGAAAAGCGTAACATTGGTCACCCTCTTCACTGTCCACTTGGTGTTGGGTCGTTGTTGTTGGGCCCATCCCAAGACATCCAATTGTTCCACTTGGTCCAGCATCATCTCTAGTGACCTCCGGTCAATGATGGTAAACGGTTGGTCGTACACTGGGTGGATGGCACTGGAATAGAAATAGCGCAATTCACCCGTCATCTTATGGCATAAGATGTACCCAAATGCTACATTTAATATGAAGGCCGTAGGTTGGTCATTGAAGATGGTTTCCACGTAGCTGCGTAGACGGGTGAGCTTGGTCAGTGGGAAATTGTAGATATCTTGAATAGGGCGATGACGGTGGAAACAGTGCCGTGTCATGGTCCAATGGCGCCGAGAGATGTCATTCTCTGGATGATATTCGGGTAAGAGATCGCTAGGAACATTTATGGGCTCGTCCAGAAAATGTTCGATGTATGACGTATGATTCGAAACCGTAACGGTGGGGTCCGGTTGGAAATCCAGGCTCTTCCCAACTGTGGGTATAGGCGGGCTCTCCGTCATCGCATCACCAGTGGCGTTCGTCACCCCGGGCTTATCTTCACTGGGTCTGACCTTCCGCGGCTCCTCTTCAGTAGGAAGTTGTCGCCAAAACCGTGGAGACGGGGCATGAATCAAACGCTGATGCCGTCTCAACTGACTGCGTCGTTTGAAGAGTTGACCACAATCCTTACATTGTTCCGTCGCGCCCTCGTGGAATGAGCGTTCGTGGCGCAGTAAATCATCCTCCCGATTAAATGACCGTGCGCAGGTTATACAAGTATACCGTGCATCGTTGTGGGTGGAGGCCTCGTGGCGTCGTAAATTATCTAGACGAGTAAACTGCTTCTGGCAAGTTGTGCAAGTGAACATCTTGGTGGTTGACAGAGTGTCTGATGAAACGGCAAGGCCGCTTCCCTTTTATAGCACGCTAGCTGGTAATCTATTTTTAGCACACTCTACCCCAAGTCGAGGATCGAGACTGGTGTACTGGGGTACGACTGAGCCGCATTGCGCGCGCGCATGAAGACCCTCATACATACCCCAATGCAGGCGCAGACGCGAAGTGCCCGGATGATAGACACGGACGTCACCGATCCGAAAAGACACGGACTTTACCGAAAAGACACGGACTTTACCGAAAAGACACGGACGTACCCGAAAAGACATGAAGGTGAACGCCATTGTGGGAAACCCCTACAGACAGGTCAGTACATGCATTCCTATAATGTTCACAGGTTATTCACGCATAATAAAAGGATTGACCTGTAATCTGTGTTGTTGTTGCTCTCTTTTTTGGACTAACCCATCAGAATAGTACGTATCACGGACTACACCCGTAGAACTACATCTAGGCGCGCATGTGTGACCTGGTCTATAAAACACGTCTCTCTGGATCCTACACCTTCATTTCTACGGTTGCAGAGCCATGACGGAGATCCAACCCTATGCGACTCGCATTTTACAGCATGCCACCGTGGTGAATTCACTCACGGGTTACCGAGCAGTGGTCCGGTCCATGTTTCCAGATGGCGACGACAACGAGGGGCGACGCCAGATCCTGAACGAGTTCACAGAAGCGGTCCTCGACAGAGTGCACTCGATGGAGAGGTGTGCCATCACTCACCACTACTGGACTATGACAGCCATCCTTGATGCTCGGGCTATGGACCACGAGCGCTCTCGCCAGAACCAGCGCCGGCTGGTTGGCCTCACAATAGTCTGTGCCCTATTGGCCCTGGCGCTGTGGTATTGACAGTGGGACCTGACTATAAATACGAGGGTCAGACAGAGTGTGTGTCATTCAACGATCGTCATTGGAGCAAGCATGTCACCCGTCCTACGAGCCATCCTTCCCTTTACACCCCGGGTGGGGTTACACGTCTATGAAGATAAAGTCACCCTCGTGGAAGACCGTGGAGATGTTTGCTGGTCGCCCGCTGAGACCGTATCGAATACCGTGACGTTACGCTACACCGTGACGGCTGGACCAAATTTAAACGGGTGTTGAGCGGCGAGCTCAATGGACACGTCATCCACATAGACAATGCCATCTACGTATACCGTGGACCCTTCTTCCCACGCCTGGGTCGCTACCAAGACCCTACGCGAAGCTTCACCCTAGACCCCGATCTGTGGATAGCCTTCGAGAAAGTGGTGCCTATCGTGGACCAGCTGTTTACACCGGACGAGCGGTCATCAGACGAGTTGGAGTGAACAACTGTCTAGCCATGAACCCGACGACGATGCCATTGATTACCCGGCTAGACTCAGTCAGCCCAGTGACATGACCACCTGATCTTTTGATCTCACGGGGTTCTCCCTATAAATACGGGAGACAGTCAACTCTGGTACCATTCACGTACTGACCATGGCGGAGCATATGATACTGGCGTATCTCAGCTTGACCCCCGAGGCTTTCCTGCACGTGTATGCGGATAAGGTCGATATCATGGAGGAGGTGGGAGACATCTGTGAAGCGGACCCTACACAACCGTGCCCGGCTCACATTCGTCTGTCCCGAGAGGGCTGGACCAAATTCAAACGCATGTTGTCTGGTGAACTGGACGGCGACCTCATCCACTTGTGTCACGATGTGTACATCCGACGCGGCCCTTTCTTTGCTCAATTGGCTCGGCTAGATGGAGGTACAGTGCATTTTACCCTTCACCCTGATCTATGGTCTGCATTGGAAGATGCCGTGGTAGATGTGGATGAAGTGCTTATCAAGCGGTCATCAGACGAGTTGGACTGGTCATTTACCATGGACACTGTGGAAGCCCACGAAGAAAATCAGAAAGAAACTCCGGCCCAAGATATACCCGTTATAAATAAACGATAGAGCCAGGGTCCATCATCATTTTGTCACCATGAAGCGCTGGGAGAAGGTGTTGGATAACTTATACTACAGTCCCGACAGTCCGGCGGCCTATAGTGCATTGTCGGCTCTCTATCGAGCGGCCAAACCCCAGGGGATACAACGTGCCCAAGTCCGAGATTGGTTAAGAAAGCAAGACACCTATACCTTACATCGAGCTGTCCGTCGCCATTTTCTACGGAACCGGGTCATCGTGGGAGGAATAGATGCCCAGTGGCAAGCGGATTTGGTCGATATGAGCGCCTTTGCCAAACACAACGATGGGAATCGGTATATCTTGACGTGCATCGATATCCTACCCAAGTATGCGTGGGTGGTACCCATCCGGACGAAAACGGGGGCGAATCTCACAGCGGCGTTCAAAGACATCTTCAAGACCGGGCGCAAACCTTTGTATTTGCAAACCGACGAAGGCACGGAATTCTTCAACAGACCGTTCCAAGCCTTTCAGAAACAGAAGGTCTTCTTCTTCCATACGTACAACGAGACAAAGGCTTCCGTGGTGGAAAGGTTCAACAGGACATTCAAAGGCCGTATGTATAAATATTTCACCTATAAGAATACAAGGCGGTACATCGATGTTCTCCCGAAACTTGTAAGGGGTTACAATCGAGCCTATCACCGGAGTATAGAGAGAGCCCCCATTACCGTGACCCAAAGCAATGAAGCCCAAGTCCGCCGTGTCTTGTACCCCAGGCCATCGCAGCGAACGACGAAGGCGGTGTACAAGGCCGGGGACCCTGTACGGATCAGTAAAGTCAAGGGCAAGTTCGAGAAAAGTTACTTGCCCAACTGGAGCGATGAGCACTTCCTGATTAAACGGCGCCTACCCCGACAGCGGCGAGTCTATGAACTGAAAGATCTTCAAGGGGAACCGTTGCTAGGGACGTTTTACGAGACGGAATTACAGTCTGTCGTAAAAACACAGCAAGACTACTACACGGTGGAGCAGATTTTGAAAACGGAACGTCGACGTGGCAAACTGTTTCATTTCGTCAAATGGCAAGGCTGGCCCAGTTCCTTCAATTCCTGGGTCGCTGCCAATCAGGTGAAACGACTATAAAGCGAGACACCACTGCCGTCATCCTTCATTCCACGTCCGACCACAGTGCTATGGACAAACAGCAGCTGCCACTGAACACAGCGTCTCCCAAAACGCGCAAAGCGCAAGTGGGCTTTGTGGTGATAGTACTAACCCTGCTGAGTGTGTTGTACGGAGGTGTGTTTTACGACGTAGCCTATGTCAGCACGTTACTTAACCAATTGAGAACACCAGCCATCAGTGAAATCGGTCTACAGGTAGCACCAGTCAACCCCGTATCGAGCCCAGTCACCACCACCACACCCCGTGTACCAGCCACGTCGAGCTCCACACCGAGCTCCACACCTACACCAAGTACATCCACTACGTCTGAAAACCCACCAGATTTCCATCCCTCCCAGTGAACAGACAACGACCACCGACGTTGTACCCACCACCAACATCATCCCTCACAGTGTACAGACAACGACGACCGACGTTGTACCCACCACTCCAGTTCACTCGTACCAAATTTACAAGAGCGGGTTACCGCGACAACGAATACACCTCCAACCATGGACCCTCGGTGGCAGCATCCCTTCACTTGCGTCATCGCAGGACCGACGGGTTCCGGCAAAACGCACTTCGTCAGGAAGCTCCTTCAACACGCCGACAGCATGATCACCCCACCTATTGCCCGAGTCGTGTGGTGTTACGGAAAATGGCAGGCAGCGTATGCAGCAATGCCTCACATCACGTTCGTGGAAGGCCTACCCAACCTGGCCGATTTGGAACCCGACACCTTGGTGGTTCTGGATGATCTCATGGCGGAGACGGATGCGCGGGTCACCCAACTCTTTACCAAAGGCAGCCACCATCGACGGCTCAGCATCATCTACATTGTGCAGAATCTGTTCAGTAAAAACAAAGAACATCGGAACATCAGCTTAAATGCCCACTACCTGGTGGTCTTCAAAAACCCGAGTGATACCACTCAACTGCTGCACCTGGCGAGACAGATGTATCCCGGCCGCACACCGTTTGCGTTGGAAGCCTTTAAAGATGTGACAACCCCTCAGCACGGGTATATGCTCTTCGACCTCAAGCAAGCCACCCCCGAACATCTTCGACTGCGGACCGGTATCTTTCCCGGAGAGGCCCACCACGTGTATATGCAAAAATAATGTAAACACACCCACAGTGGCTCCCCCAGCTGGGGTCTGTGTGTGTGTGTTTGATGATGGAGATAATAAAAAGAATGAATACCACAGCAGGGTTGACTTTGTCTCTGAGATAGATAAAAAGAGCAGAGTTGTGGGTTCTGGCATTAGTTGTACATGATGCCTGCGCGAGTACGGAAGCACGATCCCAC